>JAKRZM010001340.1:202054-216433 GCA_036379175.1 Heliconius cydno galanthus | reverse complement strand
GAAAAAAACTAAGTTGTCCGCCATCTTGTAGCGGCGGCCATCTTGGATTCACAATAATATTGAATATGGATAATTGTATTGTCACCAGAATCAAAGGCGTATACCAAATTTCAGATCAATCGGTTAACGGGAAGAGGGTTAAATTTCAATTACTAAATTTGACCCAAACATACAAATAAATAAACAAACGGGGTGAGCTAAATAAAACCGTTTAATAAAAATCTTAAAATCGCCACCGATTTTTATAAAATTTCAAATTTAGACTCTTAAAAATTCAATGAATGAACACATGTTTCATGGGTTTTTAGAATTCCCCCTTAAATACGCAAGCGAAGCTGCGCGCGTCCGCTAGTCATATATATTTTTTTATTGTAGGTGTACCATTGTTTACTAACCTTTTAATTTTGTATTACTTATAAATTTTTTAAAGTGCAATAAAAAGAATATAATATACCATATATTTTTTCAGCATAGTATAAGTATGTATTAATTTGGCGTTGCAAAGTTACGATGATCCATTTATAATAGACGGGCGTGATTAATGATAGCGATACGACCACCTTGTAAACTGGTTTGTTCAAAGATATCGGCAGTCAGATCCTGTGCCGTCTCTTTGCAATTTTTTTCTTGGAAGCTCTATAGCTTGGAATGAATGTGTGTGAGAATCTTCGAGTCTTAATGAGAACGGAGTATCTTAACATTAGGTTTCCAAGTTCCCTTTGCCTACCCTGATATGTGTGACAGCTTGATCTGAAAAAGGATTTAGGGGGATTGGTGATGAAACATTACACATGATGATACACCTCTCCCAACAAACAAGAGAGCCACTGTAATCAGACAGGAGAGGTACCACCTACTATGCTATGGTCATTTGACCTTATGGTTAGATTATGTGTGGGTGTTGTCAATTGTATAATTGTGTAACGTCCTTAACCCCAGTTGGCAGTGATCCATTATCCTTTGTACTTGCATACTACTACTACATACAAATATATTCCATTTGAATTACAATATTTTCTTCTATTAAATAGTTTATCATACATAGTTTTCTGCGTTGTTTAGGTAAAATGCAACATGACACGCCGTGTCTAAAATAACCATGACAAAAAAAGTCGGTATTGCCATCGATATTTATCTACAAAATTGACTTTTTAAAATCGAAGAACAAAAGTGTTTATGATAAAAGATTTCATATTTTTCTATGTAATATAAACGTTTATAGGCTCTTTTGAACATTTGCACTTATGTAAGTTACGAATTTCTTGTTTTTCTTTTAATATTTTTATCAAATGAATGTATTTTCCATGTAAAATATATGCAGGTATATGTATATACATGAGCACTAAGGACACCTGTGGTCTTGCCAGGTGATCGAAACCATCGTGTGCATTGCAATAACAAAGAAATTATGATTAATATTGTACATTGACCCATACAAAATATTTATGTTAATGTCACATAAGTGGTAAGGTATTTCTATACAATAGGGTAACCATTATTTATGTTTTAAATACAATACAGTGATAAATTATGATTGTATATGTATATGAATCATATTTACCAAAACAAAGAAGGGCTTTTCTATATAGGTGAAATTATAAATTTATAATATACCACTAACATAAAAAAATTATATTAGAAGGAAAAAAATTTGAATACACCAGCACGAGAATTCCATATTTCTTATATCAGTGTAGGTAGAAAGAATCTAGTGATACTCGTTTCATGATTGTATTGCTTTGTTGCAGAGCTTTTATCAACACATCTTCAACGGCTGCTACGCGGTGCTGCTATTCATAGTGGTTATATTCTTCCTCATATACGGTGTTGAAGTGTATTTCAAGGTAACTATTCTACTTTGTTTATCAATACAATACAACTAATATAGTAAAGTTTTTTGCTCGTTAATCTAATAGCTTACTAAAGAAGGTTGTCTGCCTAAAAAGAGGTGGCTAGAGGATTAAAGACTTTTTTATTTTTTATTTGCTATGTAATACATATGTATAATATATAAGGAAAAATACCCCTAATATATTTGCGGCCACCATTTTGAAAATCTGTACAGTTGCCACCACAATTCTGATAATTCATTCGGAATTATAATTTTAAAAATTTTATAATATAAACTAGTAGATATATTTTGACCTATAAGGCTGTAGGGCTTACCAATTAAATGGGCATACATTCGTACATACGCTCAATAAAATATTACCCTCCTACCGCAGTTGGGTAACTATGTATTAAAAAAATAGTTTGTTATATATCCATTTCAATAAAGCATAAGGTCACACGACCACATAATAACACTAACACTAGTCTATATATGACAACAATTAGAGTACTATACCATTTGTGCCATCTGTGGCCTTCTTAAGGCCACGATAATCGATCATTGTTCGCGAATAATGTGTGGTCCTTATTTTTGTACAAGAATCATAACATTTTAAGACTTATTTACTTTTATATTTAGGTTTCTTTTACTGTGTCATATTGTTTCTGTATTTACTATAATGTATGACAGTACACATTTATTCTCAGTTGATAGTGGTTTATTGTAGTATCTAGAGTTCTAGTTTAATTAACAACGTGGGATGAGTTTAGAGAAAGCCATCGTAAGTTGCGTATAAATAATTTTATTAATCTTTTGTGCGTATCTACCATACTTTGGGAAGAATTTTTTTCCTAATTAAAGCCAACGCCGTTTTTTATATAGATAAAGAAAGTAACATGTTTTTACTTTAATATGAGACCATTGTTGGACTCTACTCCACTGAATTGAATTATCTTCATTTCCTCACTATCTCAAGACAAGGTGCGTCGTTGTGTTCCATAATGTCTTGTGTAATGGGTCTTGTAACTCCTTTGGTGCTGCACGTGGTAACGGGCGGCGGTAATCACTTACTATCAAGTGACCTGCACGCTCGTTTGCCTTGTGTTTTCCATGAAAGGAATGGGTATCGAACCCGCTACTATTAATTATTACCATTTGGCTCAACATAAATAATTCATAAACACACCAAATTAAAAATATGAATTAGGTACCTAACTATTCACATTTGTTATAGCTTCGTGGTGAATTCCTGAAAGAGACGAAAGTATGTACGATAATATCTCCAAGGCCCGGTCCTTCCACCGCCGCCGAGGGTGACGATGTGCAAGACACTTTGGTCACTAAGCAGGTAAATAACTTAGTTTTAATTATTTTTAATATTTTTATTTAAACAAGTTTCTATATTTGAAAAGAGGAATTGTCGAGTTTATTTCCGGGCTTTTGAAATTTGTTTATTTGATTATTCAATATGCTTAAAAAGGTTATATTAAAATTACATATATGTAGGTACTCTATGCTGTATTTTTTTAAATTTTTTACATTACGTGCATAAGCGTAGGAATAAGGTGGCAAGGGTGGTCCATGTCGAAGAAACTTATTAACAAAAAAAATATAACATAATATTTAATATCTACGCCTTTGACACTATTATTAAAGTAATTAAAGTAAAAGATAAAAATCTATCTTAATTTGCTCTAAACTAGGGTGTAACGGTTTAAAATATTACTTTAGTTCAAAATGGTGTTGTCACGGCAATTGTTTATGATGTTGCAATGAGACCTATAATTATATTATTGTTTTGCTTTGTAAGCTTTGTGGTGTGTTAGTGCTGAGTGCACTTGATTGTTTTATAGGAGGAAGTTATTATTTGTTATATAAGTGCACATGTACTCGCTACTTAAATGCCTATTCAGTTCAGTATTATATAAATATCTGGTTTTTTAAATTATTCGCGCTTATTTAACACTAATTCTACTACATTTAGTCCTAATTCTTTCTGAGTTTTTATATCTCTACTGTGGGTATCTATGGGTATGGGTATCTATGGATGACCATCATCTATGGGTATGGGTATCTATGGATCTATCTACCCATGTATTTCAGAGAAAATTCGTTCTCATTATCAGGGTCGACAGAAATAGAATTTAATTTTACTAGACAGGAGGAACGATAACAAATTGGTAAATCTTGTGAAACGTGTCAAACGAAGGTTTTTATCAACTTTCCTTTGATATTCGTCAGCTAGTATCAGAAAAATTTTATAGACCTATTTAACTTTATTTTTAGGGTATCCAAACAGATTTAGCCGACTGCAATGGCACGGTAGATCCTCGCTCTGTAAACCACTCGCAGTTGCACCAATCTCGCTTGGGTCTGGTCAGCCAGGCGTTGATGCTGATACTCATCGCTGGGTTCCTGGCTTCAGAGACGTTAAGTGAATTTTGGAAGACAAAGTAAGTGGTATTTTATAGTTGATTTCTTATCTATTTGATGTTGCTATCAGGTCTTTGTATTATAAAAATAAGTAGTTTAAAAAGGCGAGATTTTGCAAACAGCATTTATATCGACTAAAACGTTTCTGAGATTAGCGTGCACTAACGTACAGATAAACAGGCAAAATTTTTAAAAATCATAATATATTTTCCTTATATCTGTCGTGCACAGAAAGCGACCAGTTACAGTTTTATTATATGTATAGATTACAGTAATGGAAAAGGCTAAGTACTACAATAATTGGCATTATAAAACTTATAAATTAAAACTTAATATTTGATATAATTTGGTAGGAATGAGTGCCTCTTCTAAGTCCTTATCTCCTTTATACCATGTTAAAAACAAAACTCAAAACCCAAATCAAACTCAAAAACTTGTACATTCACTCAGAGTGCCAGTAGTGTCCCGCAACTGGCACGACCTGCTGTTCCGACTCGCGGAGATCGGCGTCGCGCTATGGTTCCCCTGCGTGCTGTGGAACTGCATGGCGCCGGAGCGGCTGTGGCTGCTCAACCCGCGGCGGCTGCTCGCGCGGCAGCTGGACGACGCGCGGCTAGCTGATCTACTGTCGAAGAGACCTGCTGATTATAAGGTAAGGAACAAGTACTGGCAACTCTGAGTTGGCTGAATTTTCTAAGTGCTGACTAGTGATTTGATTTCGTACTGTACGTTCGACAAGTTGCACAGAAGTTAGACCTTCTGAAGCTTAAATAATCAAAAGTGAGAAAAATTCTAAAATCAAAGCTAATTTCAGGGTGGCCACGACTCTGGTCGTAAGGTAAGAATCGTGAAATAGTTTAGTTCAGAAGAGTCCAGTTCAGTACAGTCAATCAAGACAAATAATATTAATGCGTTCTAGTTTTGATATGATAATTGCCAGTTTTTATTATAAATCTATGTATGTATTGTCGGTCTCTCTTGTGGACTGTATTAAAAAGAATTAGAAATTATCTGTAAATTACACGGAAAGTGTAGAACGGAGTCTATCTAGTCTGCTACATACGGAACATGAACAGAGACAAAAAATATCTTTACGAATTATCTTTGCGTTTCTTAACTATGATGGGGTTAATGTTAAGAAAAAAATTAAGAAATAAATAAATTAATTAATAAGTGTGAATAATGATACAAATAAATTTTAATTATCGTAGTTATAAAGGTTAGCAACTCTCACCTCAGCTAGTAGGACGCATTAACAATAGTTTAATTGTTTCGTTTAACTAACAACTTAACTAACAAGCATTCTTATCGCATGTTGACAAATCTACTAGCGATATTACACTCGATATTTGGTGTGTAAGGGTTAAATTGCTCATAGGAATTGCTCATATTTTAATATTTTTTTATTTTTAGTAGGAGGTTTTTAAGTAAATATTTGTTTTTTTTTTGCAGCTTTTTACCTAAACATCTTATTTATTCAACAAAGTTTATTATTGTTTACATTGGTGTCAGTTGATATAGTATTTGTGTCAGCCAGAGTGCAAAAGGGTACAGGGTATTTATATTTTCCAAAACAATATACGACTGCTGTTTATCTTTTTTTCTATTATTATGTTATATGTTCCATCCCAAAACGTTATGTAAAACGTGCTATATATACTATGTGCCGTAATGTATCATCATGAGGATCGCTTGTCTTCAGCTTTCATGCTTCCAATTCTGAAAACTTATGCTTACTAGTATTGTCCTCATCTTGCCGAACCTTGGCAGTATAAAATACGTTGGCATGTCTTGGTCCACTGGCTAAGTCTAGCTAATCTTGGCCCATCAGCCAAGTAAGCGAATATGTCTTCTCAGATCATGGGGGTTTTGGTCCATCTATCTTGGCCAAGAAAAGTGCGATTTTTCCTGGAGCTCTACAAGGAACTTCAGTGGTCCCTATGGAAAATATTTATCGCGAAGTTTCTTTATTCAAAACCTTTAAAAGCTATTGAGGATTCCGATGTGAGGTTGGTAAGTGACTTAGAATCTCTTCTTCATTTATTAAGTATTTTAAATAATCTTCATGAAGGAAGATATCTTTTTAAGTGTTTTATGGTATATGTTTCAAAATATTCATTGTACTAACCAAAATTAACCATTTTTTTTTATTAACAAGTGATAAAACCATCTCCTCTCATCTGATGTAGGTACTCGTATATGACTTGCTCACATACTATAACTTATAGTCACTAGTCACATACTTCACGGTTCAGGAGCTACAAACAAATCTTCTTTGAACAAAAATATTTCTTAAACCAGCCTTTTTAGTAAATACATAATTTTCCAGAATGTGGAAACAGATTCCCTCGTGGGCAGTGTGGGTTCGAATCTCGATTGCTGGATATGCTACGACAACACGCGGCCTGAGCCTCTCATCAAACCGTGTAGGTGTACTGGCGATGTCGCCGCCGTACATCATGATTGTTTGAGGAGGTGGCTTGTTGAGGTATGTAGACAAAAATGAACTGTCATTAAAAGTAAATTTGTTAAATAGCTTTACTACTAATAATAAGAGAGGCGAGTCGTGGCTCAGAAATATGACAAATGGGCATAAAATTTTTATTTTTTGTTTTTTTTCCATCTTCAAGTTGTATCCCGCACACAGAAATGTAGGTAGATGGAACCTAGTGTTAAGACACTTCGGTTCCTATTTTAAGCCGAATTCTGGAGGCATTGGGTACTAAGTGGCTAAACTTAACGCCGCGCTTTGCCTCTAGACCAGAGCGAAGAAATGAAAATGTTTAATTTCATTCCCTGTGGAAGTGGGAATCGAACCCACAATCTGTGTCATTTACAGTCACACTTTGTGCCCCTGTGTCACGAATAGCCAAATTTCTATTTCATTTTCATAATTGCGTCTTTCCCATGGCACTATAGTGCTGTCAATATAATTTTGTATACAATAATTATATTTGTCTTCTTTAATTTTTCAGAGCGCGTCTACTCCTGATGGGTTAAAATGCAAAGTGTGCAATACTCCATATATCGTTCAAGAGACTAATAGGCGAGTGATTTTCTTTTCTTTAAAGTAGTATATAATATTTTATAGCTTTTAAAATTCCTTAACATGTTTATTTGGGGTGTTATTATTTTTTTGTTTAAGTGTTAGTTTTAACTGAATAACTTCTCGAATAAAGTGCTCGTAATGTTATTTGGATACGTTTTAATAGTGGATTAATAATAATTTATAATATGTTCCACGTGTTCCCAGAGTGGAGTGGGAGCGTGGGTTCACGCTGGCGCACTGGGTGCGCACGGTACTGGGCGTGGCGTGCGCGTGCGCGGCGGCGGGCGCTGCGTGGGCGCTGGCGCAGCTGTTCCCGTCGCCCGTGCCGCGCGTGCTCGCCGCCGGCGCCGCGCTGCTCGTGTGCTATGTCGTTATACGGTATTCAACTCAGATAAACCCTAATTCAAACCCTTCACATTCTTGAGAGAATGTCCGATCCTCTCCTTTTGGTCCCCTTTATTGGTCCATCAACCCTAGTTCAAACCGGGACTCGTGGACTCGGATGAGTCTCCGGGCCTCCCTGTGATCCTCTTCATATTAGTGTTAAAGGAGATAAGAGATGAGGCCCCTCTACACTGAGTGAAAAAAATGTGATACAGGGGCGAAGGACGATGACAGAAACTTCATAATTTGTAATGAAAAACAACTGCAACTAAAATAATAATATTACAATAAAGAATTTGATGCACTTAAGAAAAGCTTAAGCTCTGGTGTAATGTTGATATTATCTTTGAAATTTTGGCATATGTTAGTGCAAGATTTACACACATGTGGGCGTTCAACCTTTAGTATACACTAATTTATTTATCTTCAATTCCATGCTGTTATTATTTAAATCCATACTATTTTTCTAATATTCTATATTTTTTCACATTCAGGTTCCTCGGTATGCACACTGTGACCGCATATCAACGTGCCAAAGTATCCTCTCTCAAAATAATCACAGAGCCCCTGGAGCTTAACGCTGATCAAAGTCAACTGTCAACCATCAGTAAAACTGTCACCGTTGAAATAGCATCCAAAGCTATATTAGACCAAGCTCTAAAAGGCGAGAAATAGATAAATAAGAAGAAAAGTAATGTGTCAGTGCTATGCAAAAGCTTATATTCATACAGCCAGACTATATTAAAAAAAGTAACCGTCAAAGTGACAAACGTCTGTGGCATTACAAATTTTATCTGTGGTCTGTGGTTTAAGTGTTATTAAAATAAAATCGCCATATCAAACGATATATTTTCTTTTCGTTCGAAATTACGAGTCGATACTCAGTGAGTTTATTATTTATATCTAAGTGATGATAAAATTTTAATAAAATAATTTAAAAAAAAACAAATTTATCAAGATTTTAAGCGTTGTGATGTGCTAGTACAAATACTGTCATGTGGATTGAAAACTGGTCAATAATAAAAAGAAAACAGCTAAAACAAAAGGACTTTTTAGATATAAGATTCTTAAATAAGAATAAAATTGTTGCCAAATTTAAATTTTTACACGTAAATACGTATCCATTGCTCTGTTCAGTACTTTTTTTTAACTTGTACTGTCTAAGTATTATAATATTTAATTATCTTTCGTTGTATTTAAAAAGAAATAGTATTTGTGGCCAGTCGTATTGCAGGGGCACAGAGTGTGACTGTAAAATCGACTAATTTTGGGTTCAATCCGCACTCGAGGAAATGAAATATTTATTTAAATTTATATTTCCATTTCTTCGCGCTGGTGTCGAGGTAAAGTGTTGAGTTCCGCCACTCAATACGCAACGCCTTCAGAATTCAGCGGAGAGTGGGGAACGGAGTGTCTTAATCCAAGGTTTCCAGAAGGAAGGGTAGGCAGAAGCCTACCCTGCTGTGGGCGGTATACAGCGTGAAGCTGAAAAATAAATATATTAATCGTATAAAAGCGAATAAAGTAATTTCCATTTAGATTAACATTTAGTAAATATTTTCATAATAATTCCTGTAAATTTTGAACAAATATTATTGGTCAATAAACGAGACATTAGAATATACTTATATAGTGTTGGGTAATAAAAAAATATATATTTTATTTTCATGGGAAACAAACAGTAAAGTAATTTTTTAATGATAAAATATAAAAAAAAATACAAAAACTATTGTTTCCACAAAACCTTATTAGATACAGCTATTCACTAGAAAAGAAAATGTATATAGCTGTATTCGCTTTTATATAATTAATATTTACTGCTGCATATCTTTATTATTTATTTTTATGAGTATTGTTACTTTAAAAAATAAATCCTAATATTATATATATAAAAATATTTTCGTTTTCCATTATACCATAATAAATAACTATATCTAATTTTATACAGTATGATCCTTAGGTCATAGATTAAAAAAATATGTTAATATTTATTTGTATGTGTGTATAAAAATTTGGGAGATTGACATTTAGTTTTGAATAGCGTATGACTGTAAGTGCATTGGTTGTGGGTTCCTTGATGTATACTCGACGGAAATAAATTTTTATCTCTCCGGTCCGCGTTCGATTCCGCCAATCAACACACAGTATATTTGGCGTGTCTTGACATTAGGTTGTTTCTGATTACCCTGCAATATGCGGGATACAGCGTGAAGCCTTAAGCCATAATTGAAAATTTTAAAATTTTTTATTAGCTGATTTATAATAAAGCTACAGGCATTATTTCCGTAAATGGTTATCCATTTTGTATGTACTTATTTATAGAAAAGACATTGTGTAATTAATCTATCATTTGTTAGCATATCATAAATTGTTTTAATAAATAAATGTTATATTATAAGTCAATTTAATTACCTGTATTCCTTTTAATTTTTTGCCATTTAGATATAAAAACAAAATATTATGTTTTTAATTTGCAATTTATTTAAATGCTATGTACAAACCCGATATATCTACCCTCAGTTATATCTATTCTCAATTTGCGGACTACCCAGTACGAACTCCGCGATATTCGAATGCTTAACGACAACAATTAGTCCGGTTCATCGAGTTTCTATTGTATTTAATACGAAACTATACTTTAATATTTATTTTGTATTTAAAAAAATATTGGACAAAATATGGGTAATTAAATGGGCTTTTTATTAAAGTTAAAAAAAACACAAGCAATATAGATTAAAATTAAAAATCCATTATATTACAATAATGACATCTAGATCAACATTTCATTTATACACACCTAAATTATATTATGGTTATTTTTTGAAGAAAATATCAAAATTTAAATTTTAAGAAATACAATATTTATGATTTAGTTGAAACGTTAGTTTATGATTCACTCTGAGACGTATACTATATTTAACTGGCATCGAATTATCTACATTAGTAGGTGCTATGTTTATGTAATTGCAGTGAAACAGAAAAAAAACTAAAGTAATTACTATCTATATATTTTTACTAATACTGTTTCTTTTTCTTTGGTTAAACACCTAAATATATATAAAATAATGAAAATTGATATGTTAGAGTACACAAGTATGGAAAAGTGTTAGATTTTCCTCAATTTCCTTATAACACAGAACTTTGGTAAATTTATTAAGTAATAGTATAAAAAAATTTCAGATCCATCCTTTTTGTTTCTTTTTAAACTAGTTTTGTTAAAAATGTTGTTTTCTTAAATTATCATTGTTTTTTTTATTTCCCACTATCCATATAATGTTATATTTTGGCATCTTCTAGTTGTTTAATTTTTTAAAAAAGAGGCTTTACATAATGTATTGTAATATAATTTCAAAATTTAATAAACATTATTTTAAACAAATATTGTTGTATTTTCATTGGTTTTTTTAAGTATATGTATGTATTTGTACCACAATATGCCAGTGCCAATTTGCATTTTAAGTGTTAATATAGAGAGAGTTTTTTCACTTATGGGCACATATTAAAAGACAGAAATCTATTACTTCCAGAAATCAATTATCTACAACATGAATATGAACTATTAACCTAACTTAGCTCAAAAAAAGATTTTCGCGAACATTCAAATAATGAAATTGAATTAAACTTTACCTATATAAAAATTAAGTGGATAAGTGTCATCCCAAAATCATGTTAAAATCCCACTATATGTATAAGCGTACAATATAACTGTATTTAAAGTATTTATATATGAACAGGTAAAATTATTACCTTTATAACATTTATTTTAATGATAATTTGGAATTATATTTAATTTTTAAAATCTGTTATAAATGTGTAATCTGTATTTATTATTTTTTTTTATTGTAATAAGTACTTTTTTTAAAAATCAAAACAGTAATTTTAAAGGACTATACTTACAGCCTTGGACATAACATGTATAAAAACATATATTTTTATATATTCTAATAATATAATTAAAATAGTTTTGACATATGTATAGAAAAAGCATATTATTATGGAATATTATGAATTAAGTAAGTAGTCGAATAGTAGTACCTAGTTCGCTAGCGTTCACAAAAAAATAGTAGGTTCAATATTTATATTTAATCTATAGATATTCATCCAGTAAACTTCAATCACGAGGTTGTCGTGGCGCAGGGCACAAGCGTGCGACTGTAAAGGCGACACTTGTGGTTTCGATACCCACTCGGAACAATGAATTACTTAATATTTTCATTTCCTCGACCTGGTAACCAGGCAAAGCGTAGCGTTGATTTGCGCTACTCTACACGCATTGCCTTAAAAATTTGGCGGAAAGTAAGGAACGGAGAGTCTCAGCACTAGGCTCCCAGGTTCCCGGTGACTACCCATTTATGTGCGTGAAGCTAATAAAAAGGAAACAACTATCAATAATTTGCCAGTCAACTTCTGTATTTCTTCAAAATAATAAAGATTCCACTGGAAAATGTACCTATTACTTAAAATGTATTATTTATTAACAGGAATATTAGATGGGACTCTATAAATTGTAGATTTGTATTGATAATATACAAGTTGCTCCAGTATTTTTGTGTAAGTAATTGAAGTATTTCAATGGCGACAAATAAAGAGAAAGGAAATCATTTTTATTTGTTTTATTTATAGCACAGTTACCGTCCGCGGCTATATTTGCGAGGACTTTATAATTCTTGCCATACCACTTCCATTTAACCACCCGTTGTTATTGCAACTTGCAGGAGATGGGCAAAGAGAACCTACCTACTAAAATAATTTAAATACAATATATATAACAAGGCAGGCAGAGGAAACCTAGTGTAACGACACTCCGTTACCCACTTGCCGCCGACTTATTCGAGGCACTCGTGTTGAGCATCGGAACTCCTTGCTTGCTTTGGTATTCTGGTACCAAAAAAATAAAATATTAATAAATAACAACTCATTACCCCTAGTGGGAATCGAATCCACAACCGTCGCGTTACAGTCACACACTTGTGCCTTGCGCTACGACGCCCCCAAATTATTTGCTAATTAAAATATTACGCTATTGACCATGGCGTGTCCATTTTAAAATAACAAAAAAGTAATTTTATCTGTAGTTAGACAGTTTTATGGTGTTTCTATGAAATCTCGTGTACGAGTATTTACATTATCGATTTTTTATTCTGGCTTTAAGCCAAGGCAAGGCGAAGGTCACATAAATTTCGTAGCTTATGGCGAATAACTCAGTGGCGATATAACGAGTATTGTTATGGGACGTTTACGGCCTCACTTCATAAATTTGTTCTTAGTATCAATTGTTTTTCATCACTTTTACCTCGCATTATTTGCGGATTTTGCGAGGATAATTTTTTTTTCTCCACTTTTGTTTAATTAGTGAGTATATTTTCCAGCAGTATTTGCGTATTTATCATCTATATAGACGTACTTACTGAATGGCGAAACCTAGTGTCACAAACAATTTCAGTCTACAGGAGCACAAAGGTGTTTTCAAAGATGTTGCAGATGGGAAAAGTCATATAAATAATTACACGCAGTTTAATTGAGGATGCGGTTTATTACAGTTCCGTAGCTCAAAAAACGGAATTCTTTTAAACACACTGTCCGACCTAATTTCTACCTAAATAAAATAATATTGTTATTAGGTACTATTTTCTATTTTCAATTTTTGTCATATCAAAATATAAAGTTATCTTATTCACCTATAAACAATATAATATTTAATATATCTTTTTGATAGGCTACTTAACAAACCTAAAATTGGAATTTAGAGTAAACCTACTTAACGTAAACCACACAGAAAGAAATTTAAATAAATCTTCTAGGAAATTCACGTTTCAACAATAGTCATTTCTCACCCCTTTAATAGATTAAATCGTATGACGGAGGGAGTTTTGAAACAGATTTTAAAAATAGCATCGCGCCGCCGGTGAAGGTCAGAATGCATTGAGAAAACCTTTCAATGTAATTTAGTTTGTATGAAGCTGACCGCCTACGCCTTTTATGGCGTAAGCCATTTCTAATTTTATTTTTTTTTCACAGATTTGAAGTTAATTAAATTTCAATTGTGATAAGAGTCGCTTCATATTAAAAAATATTGTTACATTAAGTTTTTCCTGTGACTTCTTCCGCGTCGTCAAATAAAAATGTGTGGAAATTGTGTATGTATACAACACATGATACGTTTTTAGTGCCCGAGAGTTATTGAAACAATTAACGCCATTTAATATAGACTATTATTATCTTCCTCGATAACTGCAAAAATAGAAGGATAGAATAGATAGGTATGAGGTATTGTGCTTGTTCGGTCTACGACAGCCTGAATTCGAAATTCTAATCCGCGTATTTGATACATTGTCAATAAAGTTTATCTTAATACATTCTATTCCTATTATTATTGAAACTATTACACATATTTATAATGAACACCGCCAATTTAACTCTTGAACTTTGCGTTGCCTACTATCGGTTAGTTGTTTGTTATTAAGTTAATTGATTAATCGTTATCCAATGTCACTAATTACCTACTTTTGTTTTTGCATGGGGCGTGTGAATCATGATTGTTTAGACATCTACATATCTATACTTCTATACTAATATAATAAAGCGGAAGAGTTTGTTTGTTTGTTTGTTTGTTTGTTTGTTTGTTTGAACGCTAAGATCTCTGGATCTACTGGATCGATTTACTTTGTTTTTGTTTTGTATG